>OY997271.1:345857235-345858692 GCA_963921465.1 Triticum timopheevii | reverse complement strand
CTTCTCCTTGACGGTGGAGGACATCCACTTTCCTTGCGCTCCGGACATGGTCGGAGTGCTTTCTTGAGGTAGAAAAGATGAGAACTTGGGCGCTGGAGCTCGAGAGTGGGTAGGCGGAAAGAGAGAAGGCGTGGGTGAAAGAGGTGAATCCTTCTCTCCTTATAAGGCATGAATATCAAGCGCCTCCCCACTCGCCATAAAACTAGCCTATTCCCCAGGGGCTGTGCAGGCGGCACGGTTGGATTAACCCATACCCGTATTGATGAGAATCCGCAATAAGGGGACACGATCTCTGCTTTGACGAGACGTGCCAATAAAACCGCATCTCGAAATATGGAGCGGCAGGCCGAAAAAACGGTTCGAAATATTATACTCTCTGCGGTGGTGTATGGTACTGGTTTTGCAGATCCGAACATGTTCATTGTATTCGAAGACTGTGTTGGAGTATTGGAGGAGGAACCCACCTTGCAACACCAAAGACAATCTGCGCACCAGACCACCTCGTCATTGAAGCCTGGTTCAGGGGCTACTGAGGGATTCCTGGACTAAGGGGGTCCTCGGGCGTCCGGCCTGTTGAACATGGGCCAGACTGATGGGCTATGAGATTTAATATCGAAGACTCTCACCCGTGTCCGGATGGGACTCTCCTTAGCGTGGATGGCAAGTTTGGGCGTTCGAATATGAAGATTCCTTTCTCTGTAACCGACTTTTTATACCCTCGTCCCCTCCGGTGTCTCTATAAACCAGAGTGTTTAGTCCGTAGAGGCAGAGACAATCATAATCACATAGGCTAGACTTCTAGGGTTTTAGCCATTACAATCTCGCGGTAGATCAACTCTTGTAAAACTCATATTCATCAAGATTAATCAAGCAGGAAGTAGGGTATTACCTCCATAGATAGGGCCCGAACCTGGGTAAACATGTGTCCCATGTCTCCTGTTACCATCAACCCTAGACGCACAGGTTCGGGACCCCCCTACCGAGATTCGCTTGTTTTGACACCGACAATAATCTTGTCCCTCTTGGATGCTTCGACCTCCAGGTCTTCGGAGGCCACCCTCTTCTAGCCTTGCGGGGAGGATCTTCTTCTTCCTCCTCCTCCTCCTCCTCGTGTCTTTGCCCTCGTGAGAGGACTGGTCATCGGCTTCTCTTCCTTCTCCTTCTTCTTCTTCTTCTTCTTCTTCTTCTTCCTTCTTCTTCTTCTTCTTCTTCTTCTTCTTCTTCTTCTTCTTCTTCTTCTTCTTCTTCTTCTTCTTCTTCTTCTTCTCTTCTTTCTTCTTCTTCTTCTTTCTCCTGCTTCTTCTTCTCCTGCTTCTTCTTCTTCTCCTTCTCCTTCTTCTCTTCTTCTTCTTCTTCTTCTTCTTCTCTTCTTCTTCTTCTTCTTCTTCTTCTTCTTCTTCTTCTTCTTCTTCTTCTTCTCTTCTTCTTCTTCTCTTCTTCTTCTTCTTCTTCTTCTT